>JADLZL010007466.1:0-30647 GCA_015844335.1 Chrysopogon serrulatus | reverse complement strand
TTTTAGATAATGGATAAAAACAATATCCGGCCTCTACATCCGGGGATGTACCACGATAATCGTTACAAAGTATTGTAGATAAATAAGATAGAGAGTCATGGTCTTATAGATCGAGTCATGGTCTTATAGATCGACCCGGACGCTAGTTCGGACAATATAAATGTCGCCATCCTTTATTGGATATCTCTAAAGCAATTACTTCCAATTTCTTGCTCATCGCCGAGATTGCGTCTTTGGGTGGCTCCTCACGCTGCAGGCCCATATACACGTAGCGATGCGGCTCCTCTGAAAATTACCGCATAATAGAGTTAGATTTTATTTTATTAAAAACAACATCATTACGGCATCTCCGGATAGCCCAAACTATAGCAAATGACGCCCACCGGATCAAACTTCTAGTCCTCTTAGATTGATTAGATAGCTAACTACCAAACATGTGGCTGATTGATCTTGGTTGGGTCAGATTAGTAGCATAGAAGATAATTCTCCATATCATTTTGGTAAGGGGGCAGTCAAGGAATAAATGCTGGATGCTCTCATTCGCATTACAACAGATGCACTTCTGACTCCCTTTCCAATTTTTTCTAGCAAGATTGTCTTTGGTTAAGACTACACCCTTTTGTAGGAACCAAAGAAAAACTTTAATCTTTAGCGGAATTTTTATCTTCGGATCTTCTTGTGTCGAAAAAGGTGTTTGTGTATCTATGAGGTAGAGGTACATAGAGTGGACTGAGAATAACCCCGATTTGGTTAGACCCCATCTAAAGTAGTCCGAACCTTCAACCAATCCGACATTTGAGATCCTTGCTACTAAGTTAAGCCATTCAATAAGCTTATTATCCACCGGTGCCCTTCTAAAAGAGATGTTTAGAGGGTTAGAGGTCATCACTTTTGAGACCCTTTGCATGAGGATCTCGCACTATATTATATAATGATGGATATTTAGCTTTTAGCGGCTTGTTGCCTACCCAAGTATCATCCCGGAACCTAGTGTTGGTTCCATCTTTGATGTCAAAAGAACCTAGGGCCAGAACCTCCTCTTTGATATGCATGAGGCCTCTCCAAAAATGAGAGTCATTTGGTTTGGGCGCCACCGAGATAGGCTTTTGGTTCTTAGATATTTATTCCTTAATAGGGATTGCCACGTGCCTTACGTGTTTAGTAAATTAACCAGCCCACTTGGCCGAAAGGCATTTATTCGCAATTGTAAATTCAGGATCCCTAGACCTCCTTGGTCCTTAGGACGACATAGTATGTCCCATCTGGCAAGTCGATATCTATGCTTGCCTGAAGAACCCTGCCAAAAGAACCTTGATCTATAATAATCCAAGTTCTTAATGACTCCCTTAGGGATCTCAAAGAAGGACATCATGAATATGGGTAGGCTACTTAGGACTGAGTTAAGTAAAACCAGTCTTCCCCCATACGACAAGTATTTTGCTTTCCAACAAGAGAGTTTTTTGTTTAAATCGCTCTTCCACCTTACTCCATTCACTATTGAGGAGTTGCCTATGGTGCATTGGGATTCCTAGATATCCGAAAGGATATTCCCCCTGTTGCATCCAAAGAGGGTGGTGTAAAATGATTCCATCTCTTTAGCTGCACCATAACAGAAGACTTCACTCTTATGGAAGTTAATCTTAAGCCCGTAAAGTCGCTCAAAAACACAAAAGCGATAGTTTTAGATTCTGCGCTTGTTCTAGGTCATGATCAATAAAGATGATGGTGTCATCTCGCATCTTTGCAAAGATAGATAGACCATCATCTATGAGGTGGGGGACCACACCTCTTATCTGCCCATCGACTTTTGCTCGTTAATAAGAAGAGCTAGCATATCCATGAACTATATTAAATAAGATAGGGGACATTGGATCTCCCCCGTGCGAGTCCACGTTGGTGCGAAGTAAGGTCCAATATCATCATTGACTTTGATTCCCACACTTCCACCGGTGACCATAGTTTCCACCCACCGACACCATTTGGGGGAGAAACCTTTCATTCGCAATGTTTGTTGTAGGAAAGGCCACTTCACCTTATCATATACCTTCTCAAAGTCAATTTTGAAAATGACACCGTTTCTCTTTTTGGTGTGAAGTTCGTGGGATGGTTTCATGTAGGATAACGACCCCTTCCATTATGTTTTACACTTTGGCATAAAGGCAGTTTGTGTTGGCCTCACCACGGTTTTAGCTACCATATTAAGCTTTGTTTGTGCCCACTTTAGTGAATATCTTAAAGCTCACATTAAGAACACAAATTGGCCTATATTCCTGAATTTTATGGCATTATGCACTTTTGGAATCAAAGTAATAATACCAAAATTTAGGCTATATAGATCTAAGGCCTCCCTATGTAATTCAGCAAACAAGGATAAAAGATCATCCTTGACAACTCCCCCAAAAGACCTGATAGAATTCCGCCGGAAAACCATCCGGGCCCGGAGCTTTATTATGCTCCATTTGGAATACAGCCTCCCTCACTTCGGATTCTGTGAAAGGGCTGATAAGGATCTCATTCTCCTCCGGTGATACTTGAGGAATATCTAGATTTTGGTCGTCTCTAAGGGATATAGTGGAGTTCTCCGGTTGCCCAAACAGATCTTTATAGTAGGTAGTAATGTGTCTTTTGAGCTGGTCATCACCGATCACAACACCTTGATCATTTTCAAGTCTATAGATATGTTGTTTGCGATGTTTCCCATTGGCCACTAAATGAAAGAACCGAGTGTTAGCATCTCCTTACCATTTTAGTTCCTCCTCTCTCAGGAGGTTAACAAGACGCTCTTTTAGGTAATGCTTCAGATTGATCTCTTGATCAGATAAGGAAGAGATCTCTGCTTTCTTATCCAGCCTTTCTAATTGGGCTAGCAGGGTTTTCTTCTCTTTTCGATATGCCCCTGCGGTATGTTGTGCCCATCCCCTCAAGTATTGTCGGAGTTTACGGATCTTAAACTGCCAACGCTCCAGAGGGGTGGAGCCAGAGCACGGGGATTGCCAGATACTTGCAACCATATCATAAAACCCGTCTCTAAGCAACCATCCCCTCTCGAATTTAAAAGGACGATTGGGGGATCGGTGGGTTGAAGCACCTGTGTTAAGCACTAGGGGGGAATGGTCTGAGATGTTCCTATCCCTTACTTGAACAGTTGTCAGCGGGAACATGATTTCCCACTCTGTGCTCATAAGAACTCTATCTAACTTTTCCAATGTAGGATTATCCCCTGGCCCCGCCCATGTATATTGGCGACCGGTCATTATAATTTCCTTAAGATCTAGAGATTCAATGACGGCATTGAAAAGATTTGGCCACTTAGGGTCGAAGTCCCCAGTACTCTTTTCATCTGGGTTCCGCATTATGTTGAAATCCCCACCTATCATATACGGAAGGGTTTCTTTGGAACATGTATTAGCAAGTTCTACCAAGAAAGCACTTTTATTGTGGAGCTGTGCTGGTCCATAAACCGTATATAGCACAAATTTGAAGTCATTTGATTTGACTCTAAGAGTGAATTTTATAAAAAATTCTCCCTCCGATATTGCTCCAATGTCGAAAACATTTAAATCCACACCCAGCAGCATGCCCCCAGATCTGCCGTGGGGTGCCATGGTGTGCCAAATAAAATCTTGTCCCCCACAAAGATTTTTGAGGACATGGTCCGGGAACGAATCTCGGCCTGTTTCAGAGAGAGCAATGAAGTTAATTTGCTCTTCCTTAACTAACTCTGCCAGGAACCTATGCTTAGCCAAGTCTCCTAGACCTCTGCTATTCCAAAAGACTCCTTTCATTTTATAAAGATCTTTGAAGGAGACTTTGGTTTCTTCGGAAGTTTGCCCTTAATGGTATTCTTGGCATTATTATATTTTTTCTTCCGAGAGAGTGGGGAGAGATCCAAGATTTGATCATACTCCGCCTCCAGCGAATTCTCATTTAGATTTCCACAAGCGTGGCTGAGAATTGCATCGAGATTGTTCTCTGGTTCCTCCTCACTCTCTAGCCTAGAAAGCTTAGATTTAGAAGAACCTCGCTTTTTACTAGCACACAAAACTAGTCTATCTACCTCTAGATTTTTTATTATAGCTACATCTCAGGTGCCAAGATTAATGCCTACCCTACTCAGGTTAGACAAAATTTTTGAATCTTGAAAATTAATAAAAGATTTACCTGAAAATTCAAGGTTCCTCTTTGCTGCCATTTGCTCGGCCTTGCGCATGGTGTGGATGTCCGCCGTTGCCGCGTTCCTGGAGCTGCGACGTGGTACCTTGGCGGGCGCCACCAGGGCTGTGATCGATGTTGCTGTCCCTGCCTGGATCGGTGTCGCAGGTAGTGGCGCCACCTGCTGCAGCGCCCCAGCCCTGGTGGGTGAAGCCGGAGCGCCGAGCTGCCGGAAGGCAGCGTCCTCCGCCATGCTAGCCTTGGGGGAAAGTGTCGGTGCAGGTTCCCCCGAGGCAGCTGATGCTGCTGCATCTTCTCCAACTCCCACCTTGGCTGTGGGAGCCGCGAGTGGGCACCCGAGGCCGCTCGGTGCCTCCGGCGACACAGGTAGTGGTGCTGCCTGCTGCTGTGCCCCGGCTCTGGTTGGAGACGTTGGCTCGCCGGGCTGGAGGGCAGCGCCCCCGACCATGCTTGCCTGGGGGGCAAGAGCCGGTGCAGGTCCCCCCGAGGCTGCTGGCGCTGCTGCACTCTCAACAGCGCCTCCCACCTTGGCTGTGGGAGCCGCTGGTGGGCTACCGAGGCAGCTCATGGCCTCCCCTCCTGAGTCGCTGTCGTCGTCCCCCGCTGTAGGTATAAGCGAGGAACGGCTGGGTGAGGTTCGGTCGCCTCCGACCTCGTCGTCTGGTGCAGTCACCGGGCTAGTATAGCCCGACAGCGGCACTGCCACTGGAACCTCCCCTGAGCTAGGATAGCGTGTCAGGGAAGCGTCCAGTGTCGTCGTAGTAGCTGCGCCGAGTAGGGGGGTAGTAGGCGGTGAAGGCCCCCCCACCCCGTCGTGAACAGTCGACGTCTCCGGCGATGACACCAAAACAGAAGAAAGATTAGGTGAAATAATTGTATTATAATCCTCCAATTCTTCCGCCGTCAGAGGAGTGTATATCTTCTTGGCCTCCCTGTCTTCCGGTTCAAGCATGACTCGAATGCTGATCTCATTAATGAGCTGAGAGCACGCCAACTCGATGGCCCCTTCCACCAATGCAGCTTGCTTCTGTGGAGGGATACTCAGAGACGGCACTGCGGATTTATCAGGAGCGCTCGCATTGTTCTGGGGGTCCGGGGGACCATGTGCATCCGCATCCTCCATCTCCCGGTCACTCCCCTCCTGCTCCTTATCAGAATCCCCCAGTAGATCATCCTCCTCCGGCTCAAACGGAACGTTCTGAATAGCCTCTTCCGCCTTAAAGTATAAGCGGTAAATTGTCGAGCCGGCACAAACATCTGCAAACTCAGGAATCTTTTGAACATCATAAACTGCCACCAGAATTCGGACCTGACCGGTCGCCCTCAGGTGTACCATATCTACCTTCTGTGTGGCACCAACAATGGACCCAACTGCCCATAGTGGAAGAAAAGATCGAAGGGATCTGGGTACCTTAGTTACTGTCACCCATACTTGGTCTAAGATTTTTATGGGTTCGACATCATCCATGTACTCTGCAAAAGCGATAGTGCCCTCCTTGTTCTTCGTGGTAAACGTACGAATTGCTATCATACGATCAAGTTCTTCCTTGCAGGGGAACGGGACAACATAAGATTTCTCTCCAGTCTGCTGCACCTCCCAGTCCCAACGAACGGGGATGATCCTAGCCAACTCAGCCTGTAATAATTGCGCAGAAACTTCACCCGTTTCAACTGTGATCAGAGCTGCTGTCGATGCCTGGAAAATATCCACAATTTGATTAGTCCTAGCAGCCTGAGTGCTGAAAAAACCCAGCCCATCCTCAGCGGCGCCACAGAAAGACACCGATGGCTTGGGGCCTTTCAGTAGCGGGCATTGATTTGTGAAGTGTTCCGCCATGCAGATAGAACACTCCCGTTTAGCCTGGTTGCGCTTCCTTTTCTTGCCCTCCTCTTGATCCCGAGCCTGCTGCTCGGCAGGTGCGCCCCCTCCATGGGGTACGATAGCGGCTGCTGCCTCTGCTCCCTCCTTGCGACCCCCACGGCCACCAATGGCGGGCTCGGCAGCTGGTGGGGGGCCGCCACGCCCGCCCGCCCGGTGGTGCAGCGCCCGGCCTCCACGACCCGTTCGCGGCGATCGCGGCCATGTCCTTCGTCGCGCCCCCGACCGTACTCCCCGCGACCGCGGCCCTGGGCATCGAAGAAACCCCGCCCGCGGCCACGGCGACGATCAGGTGCCATGCCACGACCCGCTGCACCTCGGTTCCCCCTCCTTCCCACCTTTCCACCGGCCATGAGTGCGTCGCGGTATGAGATCGCCTGAGTAGCGTCGGCGACGAACAGCGAGGGATTCACCAGCCGATGGAAGGGTTTTTTGGGTTGGGGAGGGCGTTCTGCGTCTTGTGCGAGAGATCGAGGACCGGCGGCTTGTGCGTAGATGGCGCCTCGCGCTTGGTCCAGGGGACTCGGCCGATCCTGGGACGGACTAGGATCAGGCCGTCCAGGAGGCCCCACGCGACAGAGGTTGGGCTGGACCGGATTCAAAATTTGAGCCCGCATCTGATCACCGCCCAAACTTCGCCGTGGAAACCGCTGCAGCGCCGGCCGGATGAAATCGGCGAGGGAGGCCGGCGGCGTGACCCTTGGAGGCTGCAGAGGCCCTTTCCATGCTTTCATCACCGGCAGCTTAACTCGTCGGGGGAGCGGTGGAGCCGAAGTGGCCGCCTGTGCCGGTGGGCGAGAAGGCCCTGGACTTGCCGTTGGTGCCGCCGCCGCTGATGCCGCAGCCGGCTTTGAGATGAACGGCGGCAGCATCTCGGCATCCCCCAGATCCTCACATTCCAGATCAGAGTCGCATCCATGATCCCAGAATCTGCCTTCTATCGCGGCGAGGACAGATGCGCCGCGGAGGGATCGCGGCGAAGCCGGGCGAGGCTCCATCGCCGTGATGCGTCGAAACGCACGCCTCGTCGCTGGCGCCAGAGAGACCGGCGGCATCTCCCCACTACTTGGTCTAATGGAAGGAAGGCTCCATCAACTTGCATGAGAAATGAGATGCTGTCGTACCATAATCCAACTTCTTTAATAACTGGCAGCACGTTGTAGCAACAGTCAACTCCAAGAAAGAAGTTAACGGCCTCCATTATCCCTAAGAATCTAAGATTGAAAATTTCTTAACTGATTGCATCAACTTGGTGATTCGAATATTGTTGACGACGCGAGCAGCAACGTCAGCCATCAACTTGGTGATTCGAATATTGTTGACGACGCGAGCAGCAACGTCAGCCTTCCTTTTGTTGATTCATTAATACTTCCTCCATCCATTTATCGGAGTCGTCTTAGGGTCATGCACAGTGACTAAGGAGGGGTGGCACATGCAGACAGTTGAATTAATTTCACCAATGAGAGGAGCCGCATGCAGACAATTGTATTAATTAGGCCAGTGAGAGGAGCTGCATGTGTCTGGGAAGATGCGAAAACTGTGGTCCCTAGCTTAGATGACTCTAATTCTTGGAGAAAATTTTTTCGGTAAGATGACTCCGATAAATGGATGGAGGGAGTATTAATAACCACCAACCTTAAATTATACAAAAATATTAGTGTGTTGGGCTGAGGTGTTCAGCTGGTCACTGATAAAACAAGCTGACTGGTTTGCTGTGAGAGAAAAATACAGTTAAACGACTGATAAGCCTACAGACAAATATAGGAGCCCCACTATAATCAATATCATTACTGTGGCTGTTTTAACGGATATATATAAACTGGCATGTGGCTGTTTTAACGTGCTAGGTTGACTTTTGCATTAGGAAGCACTAGCATGAATATTCTCTTCTTGAATATTCTTCTGTATTGGTACAAACAGATATTGTTCAACAATCAAGAGAACAAATCCTGACTTTGTGGTACGTGGCCCACTTGTTGCTACGATATAATTGTGAATGCTCAATATGTCGTACATACCACACCTAATGACAGGTGGGTACGAGCCCCTTCGATCTGCACCTTTACTATGTTCGGCCAGATTGTTCGATTTTATGATCTTGGTCATGTAGAGTTAAATTGCTGGCTCATACGAGCTTAAAATAAAGTGACCTAACATATGCTAGTATACAAAAAAAAAAAAGATACGTGAATAAAAAGTGAGTGAGCTTAGATATTCATGTAGAGCTAGCTTATTATTCTCTCTTCTTTTTACTGAATATAAAGTATTTTATGATCTTTTTTTAATAATATTGAAGATGCCATTACCCATCTAGCTCTATCTCTTTTTTTCCTCCCTTGTCTCCTAATCCAATTCCCGGTTCTAGAGACAACCGCTGTGTCCTTTATCTGTAGCAACACACGGATATATTTTCTAATTAGATTTAAAGACTTCAAATTTTGTGATTGCAGCCCCATGTGGTGCGTGGTTAATATCAAGGTGCTAATAATGTCTAGGAACTGTTGTTTGGCGGACATCTACACTACGACATGGGGTCATCAGTAGTTCACCAGTCACTCACTGCTTCACTAGAGGGCCAAAGGAAACCACCAAAAACTTCAGTTTAGCAAAGAGCAAAGGCCATCGATGGTGCAAAGGCCATCGATGTGTAGACTGTAGATCGATGCAGAACAGACAGCAACTACAGCGCTGACGAGTGAGTGTGTATGACCGACCGATTGGTGGATCAATGCAGCTACTGCTTGATGCCAACATCGGTGAAGGTGGCAGGCAGGCAATCGACAGTTACCAAAGAGAATTAACTTAATCACCTCACAACACCGCAGGGAAAAAATCCATCCAAGCATGGCATGAGCATCATTAAGCATAAACCCTAAGTTGCATTTTGTCATTTCATGTGCTTGCCCGCCAAGGCCCGCCGCTGTGGTCCTAATTTCATGCTTGATTGAAGTGTTTAGTTAATTAATTAGTTTGCAAATGCTTGATCAAGTTTGGATTTCATGTGCCCAATTCCTAATTTGCTTGATTGAAGTGTTAAATTAATTGTTTTTTTGGATTCATGTGCAAAAACAAAATTATTGCAAAAGATTTGGTGCATTTTGGAGCAAAAGAGAAATTATTGAAAAATCCTTTTATGCCCTAAATTCAAAATGAATTTGTATTTCAAAATTTATTCAGAATTTTGAGATGAGCCTTAAATGAAAGTTGTTCATTTCAAAAAGATCTACAACTTTTATTTTTGGAGCATCTCTTGAAAATGCATGAAAATTTGTCAAAAAGATGCATTTTTTTCAGCTTTGATTTGAATTTAAATTTCAAAAAAAAAAAGAGAAAAAAACTTACCGCGAACGGGCAGGCAAATTCGCCCACGGCCCACGGCCCATTCCACCCGCCAAGCCCGCGCTAAGCGCGCCAAGGCCGGGCGTGGCCGACAGCGGGCCGCGCCGAAGCGCCACGCGGCACGCGGCCGCCGCCGCCGCCCGCTGCGCCAAGTGGCCGGGCGTGCCCTCGGGCGAAGCGGGTCCCACCACCCGCGGCCGCATCCACCCGTGCCGCGCCCGGAATGGAAAGCCTCGGCTTTCCATTTCGCTTACTCGCTCTGCCTCGCCCTCTCGCTCTCGCCACCACGCGCAGCACCGCGCCCGCGTCACCATTCAGCGGCGGCGAGCCGTCCCACTAAGACCGCCGCCGCTCAAGCCTCGCCACCACCCCAGCACGCACCCTCCGCCGCCGTTTCCCCTACCCCACCCGAGCCTCCAACCGCCCGCCACATTGCACTGGTAAGGCCAATGCCGTCACCTGCCACCGCCGCTGGAGCCCCGTGGCCACGAGCTCCACGCGCTCACGCGGCCACCACCTTCCACCGCTCCGCAAGCTCTCGCCACCGCCAACGGTAGTCGCCCGAGCTCGAATCGAGCACCGACGAACTCGATGGGAGCAATTAGACGCCTGCTCACCCACGCCACCGAAGCTCGCCGCGCTCGCCGTCACGCGCACCGCCATGCACGTGACCGAGCATCTAAGCTCCTAATCACCCACCCAAACCCTAGGTTCGCCTCCGCCTTGAGCTTAGCCGAGCCGCGCCTCCCTGCCGCCTCACCGGAGGAGGCACACCGACGCCCGAGACGGCCACCGCCCATGCCGAGCCGCCGCCGCCCTCACCGCCGCCGCCGCCGCCGGGTTCACCTCCGGCCATCGCCGCTTGCACGCCACCACGCCCGGCGCCAAGCGGCACGAGGAGCACGCCGGCGCTTTGCCACGCTACGGGCGAAGCCGCCCGGCGGCTAGCCGCCGCCGGCAGGCCTCCTCGCCCTTTGGCCGGCCGACCGGGGGCCGGGGGACCAGCTCAGGCCCGCATGTCAGCGGCCCATGGTCCACTGGGACCGGTCCATGGACCCCGGGTGTTTTCGGTTTTTGTTTTATTCTTTTTTTCGTAAAAATGTTTAAAATGCCTTTTAATTTTATTGCTGGTGCAAATGAACTCCAAATTTGATGATTCTTGTTTTGTTAGGTTTCTAGTGAGTAGATCTATCTGTGAAAAATTGTGTGATGTATTTTTGGTGAATAGTTCCTGTATAGATTTATTTAATTCTTGAAATGGCTGAAAATTGAGTAAATGCTTTATAAATGGAATATTGCTCTGAAAAATGTGATTCTTCTTTTGTTAGACTTGTGATGTGATATAGTTTCTGAGAAAAATATATTGCATGCAGTTACTGTGTAAAAATATTGAATATGATTTAATTTCATTTCTGGGCTGATTCTTATATGATTTTTAATAAATAAATTATGATGAATTATGCCTTGGTAATTTTTGCTGACTGTTCTTATGCTAAGTAGTTATAGATAAAAATATGAAATCTGTTGTTTAACACTTTTCATAATGCAAAGTTGTTAAATGTGCATTTCTGGCCAGTAGCTTCATCTTTTGTGTAGGCTGTTGTACTTGGTAAAATATGATGAAAAATTTATCATGGCTCTGTTATAGTATAGTGTAGCTCCTGTAATTTTTGTAGAATTTTCTGAACTGTCTAGATAGAGGTCACAGTTTAAGCCTATTTATTCACATGAAATGATAAGTAATTGGATTAAATGGTTTAATGGCTTTTATATCAATTCTTATGCATTTTCAATTAAGTTATACTTGCTGGTCATGCATTGGAGTACCATATCTGAAATGTGATACTTGCCCATGAGTAGTAGTAGTACTCCTTGTATTCATGTTATGCGTGTACGAGTGTGTGTCCGCGCACACCACTCTTCTTTATGCACTTCTCTAAGTGCTTAGAGAAGAGATTTGCACATACTCAGTAAATGAGTTCAGTTTGTAGTAGAGAAGAGATATGCACCTATTCTGTCAAATGACTTGCTAATCATTCTCATACATGAGCATCATGTGTTATGCATTCACCATACTTATGCACGTGCATCGCATCATACAAAGTTCGCAAGAGGACCTCCCATTTTCGGAGAGCGAGGAGAATCGTCCGAGGAACCGCAGCAAGAAGTGCCGCAAGAGGAAGGAGAAGAGGAGGAGCTTCCGAGTGCCCCGACCACCGCGCTGCCTCGACTTTGCAAGGCAAGCACCGAGCATCTACTTACCTATGCTTTCTAACCGCCTAATTATGATTTATGATTGCTGCATTAAGTATAGGAGTTGTGTGACACCGTTGCTGCATTATATCCTTGCTTTACCATTGATTATCCTACCTTGATACACCCCCGCTAGTCTAGGGCGAGTTTTATGCTTAGCTTGCTTAGACGGCAGAAGTCGGGTGATTTCCTGTCATCCGCGAGATAGGTGGTTACCTATGATTGATGGAAAAAGCTTATGTTGATATCATCCGGTTAATGGCTATGGTTGATAAATGGAGACCGGACGGAGTCTTGTGGGGTTGTTGGACCATAGTGATTCCGTCTGTGTCGATTAAGGACCGCATCGTTGTTGTACCCCAAGTCATGTTGAACGCATGCCTCATGTTTAGCCGGGCCGGATAAGTCGCTCCGACCGCCGAAGCCCAACACTATCCGGCCGGTTCTCGATCCGCTCGCACCGTATTGAGATGGATGGGGACCACGGGGCGCCAAGAGTAAGTCCGAGGTCCAAAGATGGTCGGCTAAAGGCGCCGGGCGGTCCCCCGGTACGGTGGTTCCGCGGCGAGTCCGCGTGCTTGTCTTCCCCGGATACGTGCCATGGTGATCTGTAGCTCACCGACGGGTGAGTGTGGTTTGCATGAGGAATACCCCCCGAGCTCGCAGTAGTAATCGATTCGAATCGCCATCGCTCCCCGACAAAGGAACACTTGACTTGAGCCGCACCATCGTAGTAATGATTATGGAATGTGGTTAATGATGATGATGGGTTAAGCTGATGTTTATAATTATGGATACTACTTGCTTGCTTAATCTTGACTAATATACCGCAATGATGAATAGTATAGCTTGCTCACCTAGCATAAATAGGAATGATTAAGCCGAGCTATCACTTCAAATGTTACTACCGCTTTCCGCAAAAAAAGAGTCAAGCTATCCCCCCCGATAAAGCCTGTCATCCTCCTTGAGTCTTTTACTTTTGAGTCGGGCCGGGTAAGTCTAGCCGAGTACCTTCTCGTACTCGTGGTTTTTCCCCGCTTGTTGTTTGTGCAGACGGGCATACCTACCACGGGTATTGCGAGACCTGTCTTTTCCCAAAGGACTAGAAGGCCTTGGGCAAGGTTACTCTTAATATTCTCCCCAACCGCTTTTGATGGATAGACTCGACCGGCACTCGTAATAATCTTTAAATGTGTGAGTTGGGTTGAGTTTTCAAAACTATCTTGTTTCCGCTTATTTGGATTTGAAGAACTTGGTTTGTAATAACTTTATTTCCGCACTCGATGTTGTCAAACTATTTGTGAAATGTTGTAACGTGTGGATGGTGACGCTAAACATGTACGATCTTGGTTGATGATGTTTGGTTTGAAATCCTTCGAGATTTCCTGACTACCGGGTTTATAAAGGCTTAAGTGTGACAATTGCTTGCTTAGCGAGTGATTTTTCACTTATGCTTTTATAAATTGGTCGGTTCTCAGGATACCGGCATCGAGCAAGGTTTAGCGACATCGCTCACATGTCTAATTTAAAACAAAAGAATTTACTTTCAAAACTGGATTTTTACTTATAGATCTATAAGTCTTTGAGAAATTTCTTTTGCAAAATTAAGAGTGTGCCAAAGGGGTCATATCCTTTATGCCCAAATAAGGACTCTAGGTGGCTATTTAAGTACTAACTTGGGGATTGCATCATATTTTATTTTCACCGTTGCCCATGCAAAGAAGGTAATTGTATGGGTGCCATTCGCTTGAGTGGTAATGTATGGTTCAATTTGCCTCTACGCCTCGGTAAGTGGGAGTTGTGAGAGCATGGTTGTCCAACCGGCAATCTAGGGGAGTGCTAGTGTGATACCGAAGTACTTACATGTCAAAACCATGTACTTACCAAGGTGTTTAATTGTGGGTTGTGCCGCCTGTTGAGACGATGCCGCCATTGGACGAGGATCGGGTAGTTGTACTACATGTGCGTGTATTTGGGAATGCACGTGCGTGTGAGTGCTTAATCTTTACTTTCTCGCAATGCATTTATTCATACCGTTGGGATGGGCTGAAGTGGATTTTTCTGCAGTACATAACAGCGATTCGAGTAGAACGACTAGTTATGCGCTATGAGAGAACGCTGTATGCCACCGTATATCCGCTTAGAAATATTTTTCCTAAGTTTGTGAGAACGTAAGATACGTGCATACATCATGTTTGTTCATCTCATGTCATTACATTTACCTTCCCTTATAAATTGATTATTCCTCAAGTAATTAAAAATTGGTTAATTAATAACTTGTCTCACCGGGATAAATTTCGACGATGGCTCGCACTAAGCAAACCGCACGCAAGTCAACCGGGGGCGGGGCACCTCGCCGCCGCCTTGCACCACGCACGGTGATCCGAGAGGACCACTTTCTTGAGGAGTTTGGCATGCCCACGCCCTCCTCCGGGAGGGTGCTTGCTCACACGGGGTATACGGAGGACCAAATGCCCTGCCTACTCCCTCGGGTCACCGAGGAGCCGCCTCGTGGTGACGACTTGGTCGCCGTGGAGATCACCGTTTCCTCCACTCCACCCGACTCGAAAGGGGACGGATGGCGTGTTCGTGCCACCGGTGTCACCGCCAGATGGGGCCAGGCCGAGCCGCATTCCATGTCCTTCGCCGATCATGGAGCGCTTTCCCCGAGCCTAGCACAGCCTTGGGCAGGACTTTTCCCAAAGATGACCCTTCTGACACCGCTTGGGGAGCAGCCCCCCCAGCCGAGCACGTTGGCCGAGTTGATGAGATTGATGGCAAAGACAACACAGCCTATGAGTGCCATGTTTGCCTTGATGCAAGCATATGATGCTACCGGCCACGATGTACAAGCTCGATGGATCGAATGTAGATCCGTGGAAGAAGGGGAAGGAAGAGAAGAAGAAGCACTCGACCAAATCCGAGACTTGAGGCAGCAGATGGACACCATCATAGCTACTAGGAGGAAGCCGAAGCCGATGTGAGGGAGGTCATCGTGAGCTCGAGACTTTGCGCCAAGACGTATTGCACGCTATGAGCGGTACGAGAGGAATGCCGACCGGATGATGGCCCGCTTGGTCACCGAGAGGAATGAAGCCCTAACGATGCCACCCACCGGGACTTTGCTTTTGAGCGTGAGCAAGACATTGACCAGATTCACGGGGAGTACCACGCTCGCATAACCAGTTCATGGTCACCATGGTCCCGAGCTGCCGAGATGGAGCCCGGGGGTCATCAACCCCGATGGAGGCGAGGAGGACGCCGACCTTCCACTGCACTGAGCCCGCACTGACGACGACGACGTTGTTCTTGCCGCCGAGTCCGACGTTGGTAGCGAGCACGAGTAGGCTAGTAGTCTCATCGCTAGTCGTAGCCGCGCTCTTGTTCTTTTGTTGTTGGTCTCAGAACCCTATGAGATGTGACTCATGTGTGTTGGATGTCCCGAGTTGTGGTGCTACCCGAACGCCTAAAGTCCAAAGGTATGTATGTCGGGCAATTTTGGATGTTGTATGCCCGATGATGCTTACTTCAAGAATATAATTAGTGATGTTATGGATTGTGGAAAATGAATCTTTATGCCCTGTATTGTTGAATGAATTCATTTTCTTCCAATAATTCATTGGCATGATTATTACATTCGCTTACAATATTGTAACATCACCTAATGATTACTTGATGCCGAATCTGCAGATGGTTGGGACTCGCCGCACCGAGTGGTACCTTGGTTGGTGATGGATCCGCCAAGGAAACGGAGGCAATGGCAATGATGGAAATGGTGGAAATGGTGGGAATGGTAGTGGAGGCAACGGAAACGGGGGTAATGGGGCAAACCCCGTGACGTACTGCCACCACCACCTCCTCAACCGCTGATACCGAAAGCAGCTTTTTCCAACAGTTCCTCGGCCGTCCAAGAACATGGAGGCCACGTTGCGCCGACATTGCAAAGAAAACACTAGTCATGGAGGCCACCGTGACCGCCCAAAGGAATCAAGATAGCACTTTCAAGGATTTTCTCGACACGGATCCGCCCAAATTTTTGCAAGCTAAGGAACCGCTTGAGGCTCTCGAGTGGATCAATACGATGGAAGACAAGTTTCGCCGCCCGCATGACCGAAGTCGCCAAGGTCGAGTATGGGGCCCATCAACCGCAGGGGCCGGGCTGAATTTGGTGGTCCCATCAACGCACCACTTTCCCCCCGAATGCTCCCATCACCGGGCGCAGCTTCACTCGCATCTTCCGCAGACCTATGTCCCACCAAAGCTTGATGGCTATGAAAGTGTCTCGAGTTCATGAGGCTCACTCAAGGCAACAAAAGTATGAATGAATATCTGCAAGAGTTCAACAATCCGTCCTGCTATGTCTCCGGCCATATGTGGACACCAAAGAGAAGAAGATAGAAAGTTTCAAAAGAGGTCTCAATACCAAGATGGCTAAAACCATGGGTATCGGGCCGAGGACTACATTCAATGCGCTCATCACGATCGCTTGACTCAAGAGAACAATAACAATCGCATGTCGCCTCCAAGAATCGCAAGAGAAGCTTCGAGGGAGGATCTTCCCGCCCCGACCTCCAATGCCTAACCGCCGCCAGCATCGCCCCTCCCCGCTCGTAACTCAAGGTTCCGTGCACCTGCCTCCAAAGAGAAATGCTCCACCACCTCCGAAGAATCGAGGGGCTATCGCCCACCCGCACCACAAGCTCAAGCCAAGATCGGGGTTCCACGGCAGCCTTCTTCCGCCCGTGAGAGGCCCATGCTTCAACCGCAACCAACCAGACACTTCGCCAAGTATTGTCCCATACCCGAAGAAGCGCATAACCTATCAAGCCCGTGCTCACCACACCTCCATTAATGAGATTCCCGATGGCGAACCAGGGCCATCAAGGGTACGCTTTTTGTCAACAAACATCCTCGCAGCTTGTTTTATTTGATTCGATCATCGCATTCATTTATGAGTCAAGCATATGCACGGTCGCATGAATTAGAACTTAAGCAATTAGATTATGGGTACCGCATCGCTTCGGCCGGTGCCGATGTCCTATCTAATCAAATGCTTGAGCATGCAATTTTTGAAATTGGAGATAAAGCATATAGAGTTAATTTGGTAGTGTTACCCGGGTTAACTATGGATGTGATCTTGGGTATGGATTGATGAAAGATAAGCAAGTGGTGATTGATACTGAATAGAACCGTTACCCTCACAGATCCTCGTGGTAATGACACTTTCCAAGTGGTATTACCTCGAAGTTGCCGACATGACCAAGTTAACATATGCTATTCAAGCTTCATCCCTTGCCGAGATTCCAAAGTGGTCCGTGAATTTCCCCGACGTCTTTCCCCAAGAATTGCCCGGGTTACCTCCTAAAAGAGATATTGAGTTTGCAATTGATTTAGTGCCTGGTACAGCTCCAATCTGCAAGAGACCGTATCGTATGCCTCCCAATGAGTTAGCAGAGTTGAAGAAACAGTTGTATGAGTTGAAGAAGTTGGGTTTCATTAGGCCAAGTACTTCTGAATGGGGTTGTCCAAATTTTGTTTGTGAAAAAGAAAGATCATTCTTTGAGGCTATGTGTTGACTATCGGCCGCCAATGCCGTGACAATCAAGAATAAGTACCCTCTCGCCAAGAATTGATATTCTGCTTTGATCGCTTGTCTAAAGCTAAGGTGTTTTCTAAGATTGACTTGAGATCGTGGTATCACCGCATCGATTCGTCCCCAAGATATACATAAGACTGCTTTCGCATTAGATACGGGTTGTACGAGTATCTTGTTATGTCTTTCGCCTAACAAATGCTCCTCGCATACTTTATGTATCTTATGAATTCAGTCTTTATGCCCGAATTGGATAAGTTCGTGATTGTATTCTTGGATGACATTCTCGATCTACTCGCAAAATGAAGAAGAACACGCCCAAAGATCTAAGAGTTGCACTTACCGCACTAAGAGAGCATAAGTTGTATGCCAAGTTTAGCAAATGTGAGTTTTGGCTAAAGGAAGTTGCCTTCCTTGGCCATATCATTTCTAAAAATGGCATATCACCAACCCGCCAAAGGTACAAGAGGTTATGGATTGGCAACCGCCCACGCCCGTGCATGAAGTTCGAGTTTTCTTGAATGGCAGGTACTATCGCCGCTTTCATTCCGATTTTCAAAGATTGCCAAGCCAATGACAAGTCTCGCTACAAAAAGAGCATAAGTTTGTCCGACAGGGCATGTGAGGCAGCTTTTCCGCACCCCCGCGCGAGTTGCTAACCATCGCTTCCCGCCTTGGCACAAACGATATCGAGAAGCCGCTTGATGTATACCGTGATGCATCAAGACCGGGTTAGGTTGTGTGCCGATGCAAGAAGGCCGAGTGATTGCTTATGCTTCACGCCGCTTGAGAAAGCATGAAGTCAACTATCCCACGCATGATCTTGAGTTAGCTGCAGCTTGTGCATGCCTTGAAGATATGGAGGCACTATCTGTTGGGAAATGTGTGTAATATCTTTACCGATCACAAAAGTCTCAAGTACATTTTCACCCAACCCGAGCTTAACATGAGACAACGAAGATGGTTAGAGTTGATCAAGGACTATGACTTGACAAAGGCATTATCACCCCGGCAAGGCAAACGAAGTTGCGTATGCTTTGAGTCGCAAGTCACATCATCATGCCGCGAAGCCATTGGTTGAAGAAAGGTTCAATCTCGATGCATCCCGCAGTCCCGCATGATATCCAAGTTCGATGTTCTCTCGACCAACATCATTGAAGGCCAAAAGACCGATCCCGCATATATCACCTCAAAGAAAGAATGAAGAAGGAATCAATTCCGCATTTCGCACTAGATGACAAGTGGTGTACTTTTGGTTCAACACTGCCTTGTCGTGCCAAAGGACCGAGAACTCAAGAACAAGATAATGGATGAGGCTCACCTATCCAAGCTATCCATTCACCCCGAAGCAACAAGATGTATCATGATCTAAGACCTCGTTATTGGTGGACCAAGATGAAGAAAGAGATAGCAAAGATATGTGGCTCGATGCGATACTTGTTGTCGTGTCAAGGCCATTCACATGAAGCCGGGCAGGTTGTTAAAGCCGCTACCGCCTCCTCGCTTGGAAGTGGGATGACATTAGTATGGATTTCATCACAGTCCGCCGACCACACAAAAGGGTAATGATTCGATTTGGGTAATCGTTGATCGACTAACCAAGTCACTCACTTCTTACCCGTCAAGACGACCTATAGACCACCTCAATATGCTGACCTCTACATTGAAGAGATTGTACGCTTGCATGGGGTACCCAAGACCATCATATCTCGATAGAGGATCGCAGTTCACCGCTCACTTTTGGACCCGCTTTTGCATGAAGGTATGGGTACTAAGTTGCCGCACAAAGATCGCTTATCATCCTCAAACTTCGGTCGACCGAAAGACTTAATCAAGTTCTTGAAGATATGTTGAGAGCTTGTGTGCTATCTCGCTAAAGGTTCATGGGAATCTTGGCTACCTCTGGCTGAGTTTTCCTACAACAACAGCTTATCAAGAGAGTATCAAGATGGCACCATTTGAAGCTTTATATGGCGTAAAGTGTAGAACTCCGTTGAACTGGGTCGAAGCGGGAGAAAGGAGATACTACGGTATTGACTTTGTTCCCGGTCAAGAGAAGGTTCGAACTATCCAAGAGCACATGAAGGCCGCACAAATCCCCGACAAAAGAGTTACGCCGACAATAGAAGAAGACCTTTGGTGTTTGAGGTGGGTGACTATGTATATCCGAGAGTCTCCCCACAAAAAGGTACCCAAAGGTTTGGAGCCAAAAGGAAGCTTGCACCAAGATATGTGGGTCCATACAAGATTCTTGAAAGAAGAGGTGAAGTTGCTTACAAATTGCAGCTTGCCGAGTCAATGAGTTCCATCTTTCCGATCTTTCACGCCTCTCAACCGAAAGAAGTGTTTACGTGTGCCCGAGGAAAGAGTCAATGAGCGAGATGTGAAGCTAACAAATGATCCGGTCTATAAAGAAGAGCCCGTGAGAATTGTGGATAGCAAAGAAAGAGTTACTCGAATCGGTTGGTGCGCATTTACAAGGTTGTGGGAGCTACCATGATGATAGAGATGCATCATGGGAAACCGAGGATTACCCGAAAGAAGTTTATCCCGAATTCCATAAAAACCTGTTAGTAAACCCAAATCTCGGACGAGATTTCTTTAAGGGGTAGGGTCAGAACACCTCAGTGTTAAGCATGCATTAGGCACCTAATTAATTAACTTAATCATCACTAAGCATGGCATGAGCATCATTAAGCATAAACCCTAAGTTGCATTTTGTCATTTCATGTGCTTGCCTTTAATTCCTAATTTCATGCTTAATGATTGAAGTTTAGTTAATTAATTAGTTTGCAAATGCTTGATCAAGTTTGGATTCATGTGCCCAGCCTTTCAAAATGATTTAACAAAATTTATTGCAAAAAGATTTGGTGCATTTTGGAGCAAAAGAGAAATTAATTGAAAAATCCCTTTTATGCCCTAAATTCAAAATGAATTTGTATTTCAAAATTTATTCAGAATTTTGAGATGAGCCTTAAATGAAAGTTGTTCATTTCAAAAAAAAAGATCTACAACTTTTATTTTTGGAGCATCTCTTGAAAATGCTTGAAAATTTGTCAAAAAGATGCATTTTTATCAGCTTTGATTTGAATTTAAATTTCAAAAAAAAAAGAGAAAAAAACTTACCGAACAAACGGGCAGTCGCCGATTCGCCCACGGCCCACGGCCCATCCCCTGCCCGCCCAAGGCGCGGCGGGCCGGCGTGGCCGACAGCGGCCGAGCGCCGCGTGCGGCACGCGGGCCGCCGCCGCCGCCGCCGCCGCCAAGGGGCCGGGCGTGCCCCCCGGGCGAAGCGGGTCCCACCGCCGCGCCGCATCCACACCGCCGCGCCCGGCGGGAAAGCCTCGCATTTCCATTTCGCCACTCGCTCTCGCCGCCTTCGCTTCTCGCCGCCGCCACAAAGCAGCCGCCCGCCGCCGTCACTATCTCCGCGGCGAGCCGCTGCCCCACCTAGCGCCGCCCGCCACGCCTCACCACCCACTGGCCGCACCTCCGCCGCCATTTCCCGCACACACCCGAGCCTCCAACCGCCCGCACATTGCACCGTAAGGACGCATTGCCGCCACATCGCCACCGCCGCACCGGGCCAGAGCTCCACGAGCTCTGCGCCGCCGCGTCACCACCTTTCCCCGCTCCCTCCTTTTTCTCTCTCGCGCGCACCGCAGTCGCCCGAACTCGACCGAACACCGTGAACTCGATTGGACCACTTGACGCCCCTCACGGGCGCCACCGAAGCTCGCCGTTGCTATGCACGTCGCCGCCGCACCGCCATGCACGTGACCGGAGCATCCAGGGCCGCTCAAATCACCCCCAAAACCCTAGGTTCGCCTCCGCTTGAGCCCGGGAGCACGCGCGCGCCCTCCGCTCTGAGCCAACCGGGCGCCGGAGGAGGCCACCGCCCCCATGCCGAGCCGCCTAACCTCCATCGCCGCCGCCGCCGACGACCTCCGGTTCATCGCCTGCCCGCGCCGCACGCCACCACGCCCGCGCCTGCGGCACGAGGAGCACGCCGGTGCGCCTTTGGCCGCCGGGCGAAGCTCACCGGGGGCGAAGCACGGGCGCCGCCGCCGCCTCGGCCTTTGGCCGCCGACCGGCCGGGGGGGACTTGACCCCTGGGCCCAGCATGTCAGCGGCCCATGGTCCACTGGACCGGCCCCATGGACCCCGGTGTTTTCGCCCTTTTGTTTTATTCTTTTTCCGTAAAAATGTTTAAAATGCCTTTTTAAATTTTATTGCTGGTGCAAATGAACTCCAAATTTGATGATTCTTGTTTTGTTAGGTTTCTAGTGAGTAGATCTATCTAGTAAAAATGTGTGATGTATTTTTTGGTGAATAGTTTTCTGTATAGATTTATTTAATTCTTGAAATGGCTGAAAACTGAGTAAATGCTTTATAAATGGAATATTGCTCTGAAAAATGTGATTCTTCTTTTGTTAGACTTGTGATGTGATATAGTTTCTGAGAAAAATATATTGCATGCAGTTACTGTGTAAAAATATTGGAATATGATTTAATTTCATTTCTGGGCTGATTCTTATATGATTTTTAATAAATAAATTATGATGAATTATGCCTTGGTAATTTTTGCTGACTGTTCTTATGCTAAGTAGTTATAGATAAAAATATGAAATCTGTTGTTTAACACTTTTCATAATGCAAAGTTGTTAAATGTGCATTTCTGGCCAGTAGCTTCATCTTTTTGTGTAGGCTGTTGTACTTGGTAAAATATGATGAAAAATTTATCATGGCTCTGTTATAGTATAGTGTAGCTCCTGTAATTTTTGTAGAATTTTCTGAACTGTCTAGATAGAGGTCACAGTTTAAGCCTATTTATTCACATGAAATGATAAGTAATTGGATTAAATGGTTTAATGGCTTTTATATCAATTCTTATGCATTTTCAATTAAGTTATACTTGCTGGTCATGCATTGGAGTACCATATCTAAAATGTGATACTTGCCCATGAGTAGTAGTAGTACTCCTTGTATTCATGTTATGCGTGGTATGAGTGTGTGTCCACAACACACCACTTTTTTATGCACTTCTCTAAGTGCTTAGAGAAGAGATTTGCACATACTCAGAAATGAGTTCAGTTTGTAGTAGAGAAGAGATATGCACCTATTCTGTCAAAATGACTTGCTAATCATTCTTCATCCATGAGCATCATGTGTTATGCATTCATGATACTTATGCACGTGCATCGCATCATACAAAGTTCGCAAGAGGACCTCCCATTTTCGAGAGCGAGGAGAATCGTCCGAGGAACCGCAGCAAGAAGTGCCGCAAGAGGAAGGAGAAGAGGAGGAGCTTCCGAGTGCCCCGACCACCGCCGCTGCCCGACTTTTGCAAGGCAAGCACCGGAGCATCTACTTACCTATGCTTTCTAACCGCCTAATTATGATTTATGATTGCTGCATTAAGTATAGGAGTTGTGTGACACCGTTGCTGCATTATATCCTTGCTTTACCATTGATTATCCTACCTTGATACACCCCCGCTAGTCTAGGGCGAGTTTTATGCTTAGCTTGCTTAGACGGTAGAAGTCGGGTGATTTCCTCATCCGCGAGATAGGTGGTTACCTATGATTGATGGAAAAAGCTTATGTTGATATCATCCGTTAATGGCTATGGTTGATAAATGGAGACCGGACGGAGTCTTGTGGGGTTGTTGGACCATAGTGATTCCGTCTGTGTCGATTAAGGACCGCATCAAGTTGTTGTACCCCAAGTCATGTTGAACGCATGCCTCATGTTTAGTCGGGCCGGATAAGTCGCTTCCGACCGCCGAAGCCCAACACTATCCGGCCGGTTCTCGATCCGCTCGCACCGTATTGAGATGGATGGGGACCACGGGGGCGCCAAGAGTAAGTCCGAGGTCCAAAGATGGCCGGGCTAAGGCGCCGGGGCGGTCCCCGGTACGGTGGTTCCGCGGCGAGTCCGCTGCTTGTCTTCCCCGGATACGTGCCATGGTGATCTGTAGCTCACCGACGGGTGAGTGTGGTTTGCATGAGGAATACCCCCCGAGCTCAAGTAGTAATCGATTCGAATCGCCATCGCTCCTCGACAAAGAACACTTGACTTGAGCCGCACCATCGTAGTAATGATTATGGAATGTGGTTAATGATGATGATGGGTTAAGCGATGTTTATAATTATGGATACTACTTGCTTGCTTAATCTTGACTAATATACTATAATGATGAATAGTATAGTTGCTCACCTAGCATAAATAGGAATGATTAAGCCGAGCTATCACTTTAAATGTTACTACCGCTTTCCGCAAAAAAAGAGTCAAGCTATCCCCCCGATAAAGCCCGGCCATCCTCCTTGGAGTCTTTTACTTTTGAGTCGGGCCGGGTAAGTCTAGCCGAGTACCTTCTCGCACTCGTGGTTTTTCCCGCTTGTTGTTGTTTGTGCAGACGGGCATACCTACCACGGGTATTGCGAGACCTGCCTTTTTCCCCAAAGGGACTAGAAGGCCTTGGGCAAGGTTACTCTTAATATTCTCCCCAACCGCTTTTGATGGATAGACTCGGACCGGCAATTTAATAATCTTTAAATGTGTGAGTTGGGTTGAGTTTTCAAAACTATCTTGTTTCCGCTATTTGAATTTGAAGAACTTGGTTTGTAATAACTTTATTTCCGCACTCGATGTTGTCAAACTATTTGTGAAATGTTGTAACGTGTGGATGGTGACGCTAAACTTGTACGATCTTGGTTGATGATGTTTGGTTTGAAATCCTTCGAGATTTCCTGACTACCGGGTTTATAACGGCTTAAGTGTGACAATTGCTTGCTTAGCGAGTGATTTTTCACTTATGCTTTTATAAATTGGTCGGTTCTCAGATACCGGCATCGAGCAAGGTTTAGCGACATCGCTCACATGTCTATTTAAAACAAAAGAATTTACTTTCAAAACTGGATTTTTACTTATAGATCTATAAGTCTTTGAGAAATTTCTTTTGCAAAATTAAGAGTGTGCCGCTGGTCATATCCTTTATGCCCAAATAAGGACTCTAGGTGGCTATTTAAGTACTAACTTGGGGGATTGCATCATATTTTATTTTCACTGCTGCCCATGCAAAGAAGGTAATTGTATGGGTGCCATTCGCTTGAGTGGTAATGTATGGTTCAATTTGCCTCTACGCCTCGGTAAGTGGGAGTTGTGAGAGCATGGTTGTCCAACCGCAATCTAGGGGAGTGCTAGTGTGATACCGAAGTACTTACATGTCAAAACCATGTACTTACCAAGGTGTTTAATTGTGGGTTGTGCCGTCTGCTGAGACGATGCCGCCTTTGACGAGGATCGGGTAGTTGTACTACATGTGCGTATTTGGGAATGCACGTGCGTGTGAGTGCTTAATCTTTACTTTCTCGCAATGCATTTATTCATACCGTTGGGATGGGCTGAAGTGGATTTTCTCTCGCAGTACATAACAGCGATTCGAGTAGAACGACTAGTTATACGCTATGAGAGAAACGTTGTATGCCACCGTATATCCGCTTAGAAATATTTTTCCTAAGTTTGTGAGAACGTAAGATACGTGCATACATCATGTTTGTTCATCTCATGTCATTACATTTACCTTCCCTTATAAATTGATTATTCCCGTTAATTAAAAAATTGGTTAATTAATAACTTGTCTCACCGGGATAAATTTCTCGACGATGGCTCGCGACTAAGCAAACCGCACGCAAGTCAACCGGGGGGTGGCACCTCGCCGGCCGCCTTGCACCACGCACCGGTGATCCGAGAGGACCACTTTCTTGAGGAGTTTGGCATGCCCACGCCCTCCGGAGGGTGCTTGCTCACACGGGGTATACGGAGGACCAAACCTTGCCTACCCCTCGGGTCACCGAGGAGCCGCCTCGTGGTGACGACTTGGTCGCCGTGGAGATCACCGTTTCCTCCACTCCACCCGACTCCGAGGGGACGGATGGCGTGTTCGCGCCACCGGTGTCACCGCCAGATGGGGCCGGGCCGAGCCGCATTCCATGTCCTTCGCCGATCATGGAGCGCTTTCCCCGAGCCTAGCACGCCTTGGCAGGGACTTTTCCCAAAGATGACCCTTCTGACACCGCTTGGGGAGCAGTCCCCCAGCCGAGCACGCTGGCCGTGAGTTGATGAGATTGATGGCGTGACAACACAAATATGAGTGCCATGTTTGCCTTGATGCAAGCATATGATGCTACCGAGGCCACAATGTACAAACTCAATGATCGGAATGTAGATCTATGGAAGAAGGGGAAAGAAGAGAAGAAGAAGCACTCGACCAAATCCGAGACTTGAGGCGCCAGATGGACACCATCATAGCTACTAGGAGGAAGCCGAGGCCGATGTGAGGGAGGTCATCGTGGAGCTCGAGACTTTGCGCAAGACGTATTGCACGCTATGAGCGGTACGAGAGGAATGCCGACCGATGATGGCCCGCTTGGTCACCGAGAGGAATGAAGCCCGAACGATGCCACCCACCGACACACTTGCTCTTTGAGCGTGAGCAAGACATTGACCGATTCACGGGAGTACCACGCTGCATAACCAACTGTGTTCATGGTCACCATGGTCCCGGAGCTGCCGAGATGGAGCCCGGGGTCATCAACCCCGATGGAGGCGAGGGAGGACGCCGACCTTCCACCTCGCACCTCGAGCCTCGCACCCGACGACGACGTTGTTCTTGCCGCCGAGTCCGACGTTGGTAGCGAGCACGAGTAGGCTAGTAGTCTCATCGCTAGTCGTAGCCGCGCTCTTGTGTTTTTTGTTGTTGGTCTTGTAACCCTTATGAGATGTGACTCATGTGTGTGTGGATGTCCCGAGTTGTGGTGCTACCCGAACGCCTAAAGTCCAAAGGTATGTATGCCGGCAATTTTGGATGTTGTATGCCCGATGATGCTTATATTCAGAATATAATTAGTGATGTTATGGATTGTGGAAAATGAATCTTTATGCCTGTGTATTGTTGAATGAATTCATTTTCTTCCAATAATTCATTGGCATGATTATTACATTCGCTTACAATGTTGTAACATCACCTAATGATTACTTGATGCCGAAATATGCAGATGGTTGGGACTCGCAAGACCGGGAGTGGTACCTTGGTTGGTGATGGATCCGCCAAGGAAACGGAGGCAATGGCAATGATGGAAATGGTGGAAATGGTGGGAATGGTAACGAGGCAACGGGGGGGGGTAATGGGGCAAACCCCCGTGACGACCGCCACCACCACCTCCTCAACCGCTGACACCGAAAGCAGCTTTTTCCAACAGCTCCTCGGCGGGCAACAAGAACATGGAGGCCACGCTATGCCGACATTGCAAAGAAACACTAGTCATGGAGGCCACCGTGACCGCCAAAGGAATCAAGATAGCACTTTCAAGGATTTTTCTCGACACGGATCCGCCTAAGTTTTTGCAAGCTAAGGAACCGCTTGAGGCCCTCGAGTGGGATCAATACGATGGAAGACAAGTTTCGCCTTCCCCGCATGACCGAAGTCGCCGAAGGTTGAGTATGGGGCCCATCAACCGCAGGGCCGGGCCGAATTTGGTGGTCCCATCAACGCACCACTTTCCCCGCCGAATGCTCCCATCACCGGGCGCAGCTTCACTCGATATTCCGCAAAGACCTATGTTCCACCAGGTCTTGATGGCTATGAAAGTGTCTCGAGTTCATGAGGCTCACTCAAGGCAACAAAAGTATGAATGAATATCCGCAAGAGTTCAACAATCCGTCCCGCTATGTCCGGCCATATGTGGACACCGAAGAGAAGAAGATAGAAAGTTTCAAAAGAGGTCTCAATACAAAGATGGCTAAAACCATGGGTATCGGCCTTCAAGGACTACATTCAATGCGTTTATCGCTGATCGCTTGACTCAAGAGAACAATAACAATCGCATGTCGCCTCCAAGAATCGCAAGAGAAGCTTCGAGGGAGGATCTTCCCGCCCCGACCTCCAATGCCTAACCGCCGCCAGTGACGCCTCCAACCTCGTAACTCAAGGTTCCGCACCTCGCTTCCAAAGAGGAATGCTCCACCACCTCCGAAGAATCGAGGGGCTATCGCCCACCGCACCACAAGCTCAAGCCAAGATCGGGGGTTCCACGGCAGCCTTCTTCCGCCGTGAGAGGCCCATGCTTCAACCGCAACCAACCAGGTCACTTCGCCAAGTACCGCCCCATACCCGGCTAGAAGCATAACCTATCAAGCCCGTGCTCACCACACCTCCATTAATGAGATTCCCGATGGCGAACCCGCCATCAAGGGGTACGCTTTTGTCAACAAACATCCTCAATAGCTTGTTTTATTTGATTCTCGATCATCGCATTCATTTATGAGTCAAGCATATGCACGATCGCATGAGTTAGAACTTAAGCAATTAGATTATGGGTACCGCATCGCTTCATCGGGTGCCGATGTCCTATCTAATCAAATGCTTGAGCATGCAATTTTTGAAATTGGAGATAAAGCATATAGAGTTAATTTGGTAGTGTTACCCGGGTTAACTATGGATGTGATCTTGGGTATGGATTGATGAAAGATAAGCAAGTGGTGATTGATACTGAATAGAACCGCTATTCTCACGGATCCTCGTGGTAATGACACTTTCCAAGTGGTATTACCTCGAGTTGCGCACATGACCAAGTTAACATATGCTATTCAAGCTTCATCCCTTGCCGAGATTCCAAAGTGGTCCGTGAATTTCCCGACGCCTTTCCCCCAAGATTTGCCCGGGTTACCTCCTAAAAGAGATATTGAGTTTGCAATTGATTTAGTGCCCGGTACAGCCCAATCTGCAAGAGACCGTGATCGTATGCCTCCCAATGAGTTAGCGTAGTTGAAGAAACAAATTGTATGAGTTGAAGAAGTTGGGTTTCATTAGGCCAAGTACTTCCGAATGGGGTTGTCCAAATTTTGTTTGTGAAAAAGAAAGATCATTCTTTGAGGCTATGTGTGTTGACTATCGTCCGCCAATGCCGTGACAATCAAGAATAAGTACCCTCCGCCAAGAATTGATATTCTCGCTTGATCGCTTGTCTAAAGCTAAGGTGTTTTCTAAGATTGACTTGAGATCGTGGTATCACCGCATCGATTCGCCCCGAAGATATACATAAGACTGCTGCACTAGATACGGGTTGTACGAGTATCTTGTTATGTCTTTCGCCTAACAAATGCTCCCCGCATACTTTATGTATCTTATGAATTCAGTCTTTATGCCCGAATTGGATAAGTTCGTGATTGTATTCTTGGATGACATTCTAATCTACTCGCAAATGAAGAAGAACACGCCCAAAGATCTAAGAGTTGCACTTACCGCACTAAGAGAGCATAAATTGTATGCCAAGTTTAGCAAATGTGAGTTTTGGTTAAAGGAAGTTGCCTTCCTTGGCCATATCATTTCTGAAAATGGCATATCACCAACCCGCAAAGGTACAAGAGGTCATGGATTGGCAACCACCCACGCCTGTGCATGAAGTTCGAGTTTTCTTGAATGGCAGGGTACTATCGCCGCTTTCATTCCGTATTTCTAAGATTGCCAAGCCAATGACAAGTCCGCTACAAAAAGAGCATAAGTTTGTCCGACAGAGGCATGTGAGGCAGCCTTTTCGCACCTTTGCGAGAGTTGCTAACCATCGCTCCCCCCTTGGCACAAATACCGATATCGAGAAGCCATTTGATGTATACCGTGATGCATCGAAGACCGGGTTAGGTTGTGTGCCGATGCAAGAAGGTCGAGTGATTGCTTATGCTTCACGCCGCTTGAGAAAGCATGAAGTCAATTATCCCACTCATGATCTTGAGTTAGCCGCAGCTTGTGCATGCCTTGAAGATATGGAGGCACTATCCGTTGGGAAATGTGTGTAACATATACACCGATCACAAGAGTCTCAAATACATTTTTACCCAACCCGAACTTAACATGAGACAACGAAGATGGTTAGAGTTGATTAAGGACTATGACTTGACAAAGGCACTATCACCCCGGCAAGGCAAACGAAGTTGCGCATGCTTTGAGTCGCAAGTCACATCATCATGCCGTGAAGCCATTGGTTGAAGAAAGGTTCAATCTAATGCATCCCGCAGCTTCGCATGATATCCAAGTCCGATGTTCTCTTGACCAACAGATCATTGAAGGCCAAAAGACTGATCCCGCATATATCACCTCAAAGAAAGAATGAAGAAGGAATCAATTCCGCATTTCGCATAGATGACAAAGTGGTGTACTTTGGTTCAACACTGCCTTGTCGCGTCAAAGGACCGAGAACTTAAGAACAAGATAATGGATGAGGCTCACCTATCCAAGCTATCCATTCACCCCTGAAGCAACAAAATGTATCATGATCTAAGACCTCGTTATTGGTGGACCAAGATGAAGAAAGAAATAGCAAAGATATGTGGCTCGATGCGATACTTTGTTGTCGTGTCAAGGCCATTCACATGAAACCGGGCAGGTTGTTAAAGCCGCTACCGCCTCCTCGCTTGAAGTGGGATGACATTAGTATGGATTTCATCACAGTCCGCCAACCACACAAAAGGGTAATGATTCAATTTGGGTAATCGCCGATCGACTAACCAAGTCACCACTTACCCGTCAAGACGACCTTTAGACCACCTCAATATGCCGACCTCTACATTGAAGAGATTGTACGCTTGCATGGGGTACCCAAGACCATCGATCCGATAGGGGATCGCAGCTTCACCGCCACTTTTGGACCCGCTTTGCATGAAGGTATGGGTACTAAGTTGCCGCACAAAGATCGCTTATCATCCTCGCACTTCGGTCGACCGAAAAGACTTAATCAAATTCTTGAAGATATGTTGAGAGCTTGTGTGCTATCCGCTAAGGGTTCATGGGAATCTTGGCTACCTCCGCTGAAGTTTTCCTACAACAACAAATGCTTATCAAGAGAGTATCAAGATGGCACCATTTGAAGCTTTATATGGCGTAAAGTGTAGAACCTCGTTGAACTGGGTCGAAGCGAGAAAGGAGATACTACGGTATTGACTTTGTTCCCGGTCAAGAGAAAGTTCGAACTATCCAAGAGCACATGAAGGCCGCATGTTCCCGACAAAAAGAGTTACGACAATAGAAGAAGACCTTTGGTGTTTGATGTGGGTGACTATGTATATCCGAGAGTCTCCCCACAAAAAGGTACCCAAAGGTTTGGAGCCAAAAGGAAGCTTGCACCAAGATATGTGGGTCCATACAAGATCCTTGAAAGAAGAGGTGAAGTTGCTTACAAATTGCAGCTTGCCGTGAGTCAATGAGTTCCATCTTTCCGGTCTTTCACGCTCTCTCAACCGAAGAAGTGTTTGCGTGCCCAAGAAAGAGTCGATGAGAGGGATTTGAAGTTAACAAATGATCCGGTCTATAAAGAAGAGCCCGTGAGAATTGTTGATAGCAAAGAAAGAGTTACC